>WBMZ01008247.1:308615-329929 GCA_013400975.1 Atrichornis clamosus | reverse complement strand
TCTGGATGGCTTCCTTCCTTCAGAGCTGTCATCTGCAAATTTACTGAGGGTGCACTCAATCTCCTTGTCAATGTCATTAATGGAGAGATTAAATAACAGTGGTCCAAGTACAGATTCCCGAGGGGCAACACTGGTCACTGATATCCATCAGGATTGTGAGTCATTGACCACTACCCTCTGGATGCAGCTGTCCAGCCAATTCCTTATCTACCTAACCGTCCACTCAGCAAGTCCATCTCTCTCCAATTCAGAGAGAAGGATGTTGTAGGGGGTTATGTTAAAGGCTTTACAGAATTCCATACAAATGACATCCGCAGCCCTTCCCTTGTCCAGTAAAGCAGTCACTCCATTGTAGAATGCAACTGCCTTGGTCAGCTGTGGACATAAATATAACACTAGTGGTGAAGATCTCAATGGTTAATCTTAATTTAGAGAAATAAAATAAACTACAGAAGTCAGACATGTAACAATTGTTTACAGAAACAATTGTGAAAATACTGATACTCTACAAAAACACTTTAAGAATATGAACCTGGATCTCTACTGAGTAGGAGTCTTTTTCCACAAATCAAAATGAAGGGACAAGCAGAATGAAACAAAGAGCCTCAAATGGTGAAGGGATGAAGAGTTCAAGACATCAGAGAGTATTTTAAAATACAGCTACACTTTCTTTCCGACATTACTACGTATTTGTTGAATT
Source organism: Atrichornis clamosus (assembly GCA_013400975.1). NCBI lineage: Eukaryota > Metazoa > Chordata > Aves > Passeriformes > Menuridae > Atrichornis > Atrichornis clamosus. The sequence continues at coordinate 329,229 of WBMZ01008247.1, read as the reverse complement.
CAGCAGGAAGATGCTTTCAAATATCTTGAAGTATGTGTTTATTAGATTATTTTACCCCCTCCCAACAAATCTCATTTAGTGTGTGCTGCTTATTACAATTGACTTAGGAAGTCTCAAGTGTTCACAAGTCCCAAGTTCACCTGGGCTTTGGGTCAGCTAGAGGAACAACACAGTGTTTTGGCCTGGCTAAAGTAAATATTCCCATAGACACCTGATTCTGAAGAAGCATGAAGCAGAATTACTGACAAAAACAACATTCATATCTAGTTTATACTCAAACTTGGATCCAGCCCTGAATGCAATTTAAAAATAAGTTTGGGACAAATTTTTGTGGTTTTCCAGAAATGATCCCCACTGAAAAACCCTCCCAGAAAGAAAAGTAAAATTTGTCACTATCTTAAAGAGATTTTCAATAAAAAGCTCCAGGAATGGAGACAGCTTCTACCAACTGCTTTCAAAGTAGTTGAATTTTTAACATAGAACTAGAATGATGACTATCCAGCTCTTGTGAATTAGGGTGTTTCAGTGATGACAGAGCAATTTGATCCAAATTTTAATTCTTTAATGGATCCACTAAAGCTACTTTTTCAGTATTCATACTTGAACGTAGATCACCTTGGTAGTAGATTCTACCAGGCTTCTCTACAGCCAGATTTTACTGATCTAACAATGAACTCCAGGTTAAGGAAAGACATTTACTTACAGAAAATGCAAAATTTTATACAGAAACTGCAGTCTGACCAACTCTGTGCTTGCACTGACCGAATCTGTAGCTTAAAGATGTCTCTGCATGAGAATTGACTACAGAATAGGAAGTACTATCAGTGCTACCACATAAAAGAAGAAAATATTATGGTTATCATGAATGTGTAAATAATTTGTCACTTTTGTAAAAGATGTTGCCAGAACAGGCACAACACAAATCTTTTCAAAACTGAACACATTCATCTCTGGATACAAAATTCAAGTGAATTAAGAAAGTGATATTATATGACCATCTGGTCAGACAAGGGATAGAATAAAGAGATTTTTTTACATGTTGGTTTCACCACAAAATATGCTGGCTATGTCAGGAATGAGCTAAGATAACACGGCAGGGGATAAATCAGCTGCTGTCTCACTCAGAGGCACACTGAGGGAAGCTAAGCCCATTATGCTCGTTGGCTACCTACGGAGTGGAAATGCCAGTGCAAGCTTGTACCAGGGCTGGGTCCCATTGTCCTGGTCCTCTGAGGATTGTGTCTGCACATCCGTGTCATGGCTGCAGCTCAGATGTCTGAGCACAGCCGGCCCTGCGCCTCCCCCGGCACGTGTCCAATCGCACAGGGGATAGCCTGCTGCTCTGATGCAGGACAGCCCCTGCATATTGATCCCTTGGGATCCCTGTGGGAATCCTGGTGGTCACCAACCAAGGCTGTAAAAGCCTGATTTTTCTGAGTGAAAACCTAAAATCACTTAATTCTGAACAATCTAATGCTTGAATCGTCCTTTACTTACTCTCTTCATGATAGCTCTGAATTGATTCTCAGAATAATTTCCCAGTTCTTTTTCATTAATAGAAAAGTAATTCCCCTGTGCCTTTGTCCTCTTGACATACCTGAAAAAAAAATGCAAGTTGAGGATGCAAATTAAACAATTAACTCTCAGTAATCATTTGGCTGCATCTACATTAGTCCTTTAATTCAGCTCAAGAGCAGCACCTCTGAAGCAGATCTCCTAGCCATCCCCATTTTCCATACTTCATTTCTCCCTACATCTTGGAACTGGATTCCTTTCCTGTGAAGCTTAGCAGAATGTCTTTGCTACGTATAGATGCTGTCTGAGAAACTCCTAGCCTTCGTCCAAAACTATTTGGCTTAAGAGAAAGTAAGGGGGGATTTGAAAACTCTATAAATATTGTTATTGGAAACCAAAGGTGGCATTAAAATATTCTTAATATTTGGTTCTTGTAGAAACTACTATACTACTGTATGGAAAAAATACCAAATATAAAGAGGCTTCTTGTGTATAAGACAGATACAGTCTTCAACAAAATTTTCTGTAGTATGTCAGTTACATAAGCCTAACGTTCCTTAAATCCATCAGCTTTACTGCAAATTTTAACTTCTCTACTTCATAGTTTAGGCTTAGAGCAACTATTTAGTTTTGATAAAGAAACACTTCATAAGGGTGTTTTCAGCACAGCGACTGAAGCAATGCAAGAGCAACACAAATTCAGAGCTGTCTCTGTATGAGCACTGAGATTCAAAGATCAGCACATAAATGCTGACACCTGGAGATGTTCTGTAGATAAGAGTCACCACTGTGCACAGCACTGCCTTTCATAACTGCAATGCTCACGCTTGGCACCCCTTTCTTTTTTTCAACTTCTAAAAAGTACTGAAATCGGAAATACATTTCAGTTGTGTGCACCCTGTGAGGACAAGGGTGGTTTTACTTTACATCACTTCACAAGAGACAGCCGTAACCCTGCCTCAGACTAGCACATCTCAGAGCCTGGAAGGTCTCTGGCTGAGAAGCGAGGTGTGTGCAGCCTTAGGACTGCCCTTATCCAGGATGGCCAAATGACCCAAAGGAACATCTCCAGAGGGAAGAGAGAGCTGTTCAAACTATATGCAGAGGACTTTGGAAGTGCTTCAAACATAGCACTTGAGTCAAACATGGCTGTGTTATTGCTTCAACAATCCACATACCAAGAGCTCTATAACTTTTATCATTAAAGTAAATAAGAGGATTCTTTCAAGAGGGAAAACAAATACTCATTCACACCAATTAAAGTTTTCTTTCTACAACTCTCTCTTCCCTTCATATTAGAGCATCCAGGAAGAAATAAAATTAGATAAAATGAATCCATCTACTGCTAGACAGATCCTAATGTATTCAGAAAAGGTCTAGACTATTTTCTACATGTATTAATGACAACATGGTGCAAAAACAACAAAAATCTAAATATTTTAAGTGTAATTTTTGATTCAGAAGAACATTTTAAACATGAAGTCTTTAAAATATTGCTAGTCCAGAGCATAACTGTGTGTTTAAATACTTTCCAACAGAACAAATTCGTTTAAGGCAAGACTTGTTTAAGGGCCAGATTGGGACAGTTTTCTGTAAAAGGTTTGTACATAAGTCAAAACTAGTCTAAGATCAAAGTCATTGAAATAATGAATCTTTGTTCAGTTCTCAGTACTGCAAAGCACACTGAAGTTACCTAGGACTGAAGAAACAGAAAGTTTCTGTATTTGATGAAACACACAAATCAAAACAGGCACACAGACCACATATAAAGTTTGTTCTTCAGAGATAACGATAGAGACAAAGTGAAAATTCAAGCCTGAAGGGCAGTTTACAATCTTCCAACATATTTCAGAACTGGAAAGTATGAAAGTGAGATGTAGATAATTTCTTGTTTGTTGTTTTAAACATGGGCATACCGCACATAAATCTATAGACACATTTGTATGTGCATATCTCTGAAGTAAAAAATAAAATAGAAAAAGTGAACTCCATTTTAAACTGAAAGTCTAGATTTTTTTCAGCTCTGTGCTCCAAGTTGAACTTTTCAGGTGTAATTGATGAGGAGGTCATCGGTGGGAAACACTGAACAAAATTTACAGTCAGTACAATAATTTCATTGATGAAATAATGCCACTTCTTGATGAAAAATCACAGATAGCCAGTGCAAGCCTTGCTGCAGGAAGAGCTAAGAAGTTTGGTACTGAACTATGTGACTTTTGGGGGTTTGGAATTCACCTAAACCTCTCTGTGTAATTATAATTACCCTTTAGTGTCATTCAAAAGAACATACTTTGTACGCAGACCAGAGCCAAACAACCCCACTCCACAAACCAGGATCTGTTTTCCCCGTAGACGTGACATAATGTCTCGGCATTCCAGAGGAGCACTGGCACTTAAGAACACTCCAACCTGTGAGCGCAGGCACAGGGGGATTACACAGCCTGTGCTGCACAGCACTTACGACAGGAATGCTCTGTGGGCTGTGCTCTCCATTCACCTCAGTCTTGTCTGCCCCACCCAAGGAGCGGTGTGGTCACGTATGATTGAATTGGGAGCCCGTCTGCACACACACAGAGCTCGATTCAGTGACGATTTGGGATGAACAGCCAGATGTGCCTGTGTTGGGGAAGGGGTTAGACAAGGATTTGCTGGGACTGGAGGGGACGGTGAGGAAGGCACAGTGAAATGCAATTTTTACCTATTTTGCAACATACTAAGATATAACCATGAACCAGAGAACAACGACATAAAAAAGTAGCCATAAATCAGAGGTCAAAATTGCACCAAAACCCAATAAATAAGCATCTCACTTAGCAACTCAACTCTATGTGCAACCACACTTCCTCATCCACCCACCCATAGCATTTTTTTATAATTAAATTGTTGACCCTGTGAGGCGTTAACTACTTGAATAATCCTTATATGGGAGTTTCCTTAATTTCTATGGAGGAATTGGAAAAAGTTCTCCTGAAAAAAATTTTTTGAAAAAACATTTGTTGAGACTGGTTGTTGCAACATACAAGTCTGATGGAAGATATTTTTATAACTGGATATATTTATAATAAATTTATTAAAAAAACATAATTGAAGTACAGTGATTGAACATGAACATATACATGATATTTCAAATAAAAGCTATTCAAGCCCTATTCCTGTTCATGCTAAAGTCAATAGCAGGGTTCTGTTGTGATCTATAAATAAGTCCAAAGTTGTAGTGCTGATATTCATGTAAAATCTATTTTATTCAATCTGGGATTTTTATTTTTAATGTGAATTTTTTTTCAGTATATTACAATGCACCCATCATAAACACCTCAAAGATTACAATCCTAAAATAAACAAAATCAGAAATATTTTTTGATGGTGAGTTTTTCTTATTTATCACTTCAAGTCATCTGAATACTAAAATGTTCACAGAAACAAAAAAGCAAAGATAAGTTTTCTGCCTGCTGAAGTTACTTGCTGACAGGTAATTTCCTTCTGCACTTTTGAGATTAGAAGTCTTCCTCTGATAAAAAGAAAGGAAAACTTCTGAAAGAAAATGTTAAAATTTTTGTAAGAATGTTACTCCACACTCAAACCAGGTATGACACTAAAGTAATCTCAAATCTAAAAAAGAGCTGTAAGGTTTTTTTTTTTAAAGTGACTTGTACATGATGAAAATTATCTTTGTAATAAATAGATAAGATTCTCATTCATGCTTACAAGTGAGTATTGCTCTTAATAAAAATGAGAAATTAAGTTCAATGAATTATTGATATACTCCTAAAAAACATTTTGTAACACTCAAAATCATATAACTTATAAGAAAAATATGTAGTCAGTGCTAAAAAAAGTTTCTTTCCAACATTCAGAAGCAATACTAAGCTGCCACGATTGACAATTACAGAAACAGACACCTGTGTTAGATGATTAGATGCAAGACATGTGCAATGGAGTTGCACCACACAAGGAGGTGGAGTGGACCTGCTTTCAGTAGCCATACTAGACTCGCCTGAGGAATTATACTGCAAATGGAATACCCAAAATATCTAAAGCAGCCTCAGAAGTTCCAGAATTTTCAGTAGTGTTATAAAAAACCCAACAAAACACAAGCTCAGACTTTTGGTTCAGTTTCCAGCATCACCTGGAGACCCACCTACATCACGCAGTCACAAATATCCAAATGTGACAGTACAGGTCTTATTTCCAGTCTGTATTGCTCTGTAAGCACCACGTTCAATCACTTTGCAATCACATGAAGAAATAAAGAGAAATTACAAGATTTTTAACTTGCAGCATCTGCATTCTCTATTCCTCAAAGCCAGCTTTTCCCAGTCTCATTCTGACAGACACCATCGCAGATTTTTTTATTCTCACCTAAAAGTTTCTTAAATCCAGAATATGCATGAAAACTCCAAAGCTGAGCACCTGTGGTTGATTTTAACTCTAATGAACATCTCACATTATATTTCACTCCCTATTACAGCTTGGGTAGAGCACTGTGATCAGAAATAAGCATGATCTCTTCATTTTCTGAGTGCTCACTATTAAACATCCATTTTTGTAACATCTCCCCACTGATGTACAACTGAGATGTGCCTGCTGTCCAGAGACTTCACCAGAAACAGCTGTCAAATGACACCAGCACAGTTTGATCTGCATAAATTTTCTTGTTGCCTTCTCTAGTCAAGAAATGAAAAATATGAAGGATTTTTTTCAAAACAAAGTCTGAAATTACTACAGCATATAATACAGCAAAATGCCATAATAGAAAAATTCTGCTTTTAGAACTAGGTTTTCCTGTAGGAGATAAATCATGTGGCAAGTGGATTTCCTGAGTGAAAACAAGGAATTGTATAGGCTTCCTGTAGATGTACAGAAGATGCCCAGTATTCAGTACAATAATTTGCCATAGGAAACAATTAAGATCTGAAACTTGGATATTCACCCACTTTGTCTCTGTGGAAGAGTGAAGAAAGAAGAAGAAGACATAAGCTTTGCTATTCTGTAAGAGTTATAGAAACAAGATTTGGAGTTACCACTATAGCAATGAAACTGCTGAAAGAACTAAAGTTAGGCTAAGCTGAAAAAAAGACAGCAAATTCCAAAAGTGCTTCCAACCTGTTCATAAAGTTGACCTAAACACAGAAAAATGCTCCTATTTGAGCTTGATAAACTTCATAGCAGGAACGTAACACTGTTTTAGGCACTGCAGAGCAAACCTTGTTTTGTAAAATTCATTCTGAATAGTTTTAGCTCTCACATAGCTATCCACCAGTCAAAGGGGATATACATACCCACATCTAAAGTGGGTATGCTACTCATCAAAGAATTTCTTAGAATATCTATCTATCAAAGTGAGGTGGATTATACCTTAGGACAGGTTAATAATGTGTTTTCCCAGATGTATTAATATGTTTTATGAATACTGTAGACTTTCAAGCAGTTCTTTTAATGTTCTGGGAAACCCTGCAAGGCAGTACTGTTTAATTTCATAGAATTTAACTTTCAAAAAAGGAGTTTAAGTGTATATATGTCCTGCTCACTTTTAAAACTAATTAGTGAAATGAATTGACAACTTTTATATATTTTGACAACTTCCAGTTAAAAACTATTACAAACCTTTCTAAGCCCTCCTCCTAAATGATGAGAAACATGGCCTAATTTTGAACAAATACATTTCAGAATTCATGGAGGTAAATACACTGCTACCAAACAGAAGGCAAGATATTTTTAATCAAGGCATTAGACCATAGCAGTCTATTGAAACAAGCTCTGGATGCAAATCCTGCAATGGATTTCTGTTTGTAGGAAACTCTGGTTTTTATCTACAGCTACAAAAATTCCCTGTTCTTGCTTTGCTTGTAATAATGGAGGATTTAATCACTCAACTTCCTCACCTGAGCAGGTAAATTACAATAGTTCCTGGGGCAAGCTAATGTTGATGCCACACCTATCAGATTTTTCCTTACAAACCTACAGAAACTATGGGGGAGGGTCACTGTTCCAAGCTGGGGAGCACACATAATACATATTTGTAACTTCTATATAGCAGTGAATTTCTAATACAGAGGTATGGTTACGTTTTTATGCGTTTAGAGAAAAAGAGACATAACCATGTGCAAAACCACAATTAAGAGTGGCAAATGCAGGGAATAAACACAGTTTCCCTTTATTTTGCATTTTATAGGCAATCACATAAATCACCAGTAATTATACACTTAAAATTATATTTAATAACTGGAAAAAAACACATTCATTACTTCCAGAATTTGTAATCTACAATTTCTTTATTCACAGACAAATGGCATATATTAAAATGAGAAACAAAAATGTAGTTCTTTAACTCCCAAAGAAGTTATATGTATAAATTATATTTCTTTAACTATATTTAGCACATATTCTTCTTTAAAACATTTTCAATATTTTTATACATCTTTCATGCCCTATTTTCATTATAATAAGAGCCCGATATATATTCTTTATGACTTTGGGAAGGACAAGAGAATGTCTCAATTCAAGGAAGCATAGAAGAGATCTAAATAATGTAAAAATCATTGCTGCCATGCATTCAAATATCAAGTCTACCCTTATATGTCCTTAGGAAAAAATGGAAGTAGCCTTTCCAGTGGTCAATGTTTATATGTGTCTGACAGACACAGTAACCACATAGTTACAGTTCAGAATTTATATTCTTGGTGCTGTTAAACATAGCTGATGATGTTAACTGTGTAATCATCACCACCACCGTAATGTTGCACTTTGCAAACCATTAAGAAATGCTAATGAAATTAGCCGTCAGAAAGGGCTGACATCAGCAGGATGCTCAACAGAGGGGTACTTACAGAAAGCCACCCCAAACGCTCTCAAAGCTTTTGGTTGCAGAAATTTCAGGTTTCAGAACTGCAGTCTTATCAGTCATACACCAGTTACATAATTTAAACATAGGAACACAATTCAGGAGTTATTTTTCAGTATGGAAACACAAAACTTTGTATCTTAGTTGGAAATGTAAGCTTTACGTGTACAAACGCAAACTACTGGGACCACAGAATGTTTGAACTGGTGCCTCCAGCTGTCTCCATTTGTGTTCCTAAATTCATTTTTCGTAACTAATTGTGCATCTAACTCAAAGAAAATTAGATTACATATACCATTAGTTTTAATGTCTAAGAAGAAATAACCAGGATAGATTGCGCATGGCAACTAACGAGTTATAGCTTTGTACTGTGTGGGCAATCACATGATTTCACTGCAGAGTGTGTCTGTACAGACAGCAAACCATATGCACACCATCAAGGCAGCCATGGAGCCCTGAATTGCATGAGATTTTTCAGTTTAATGTATTCTGCCTTTTCCTGAAGGACAGTGTAAAACATATCAAAGGGAAATGTTTTCCAACACCTTGAACAGATTCTTCTTTATTACTAGATTATTATGTCTTTTGTTCTATCTCATAATTAGTAAAATATACCAATTATGAAAGCACAAAACCTACAGATTCCTGCATATTAAAAAAGATTATGAACGTTGCTACAGAGTGGTCAATCCAACCCAACCCAGTAAAGTTTGGCACTGACCTCTGCTGCAAAACAGAGATAACAACACTCAATTATAACCTGCAAAAGTGAGTTCTGGAATTTCATTAAGTACTCAGAGGGAAAAAAATGCAGTGAGCCTTGTGTTGAAATCATCTTGTATTATCTATTTTAGGCATGGGTGTTTTTATGATGTTTTATTTTCATCTTAGTTGAGCCACTGTCTTTTTGGTTTTAATTGAAATAAAATATTTGTACTCTTTTTCAAAGACAAAGCTTTAAGCCATTTGTGTTTTTACTATAGCTTTCTTTCCTATGCCTGTGGAAAAAATATGAAATTTCAGATGATGGCATTTATATAACAGCATTACAATATTTTGCTATCATTTTCTTTCCTAATTATATACAGTATCAAAGTTGACTTCTTTCCATTACTCTCTTTTACTTCAGCCAATAGTGATTCCTAGATGATTTTACTGAGCAGCCACAATCAATTTTTGAATCAGCAATTCTTAAATTGTAAAAAGAATGCTGCTGATTCTTCCAATGTGAATCACATTTGTTATTACTTCTTTTAATTTGTTATAATCATTTCCATTTCCTCAATTTTCTTAGGTTTCTCTGGACTTCTATGATTAATGTCCAGCCTTGATCACACTCAAAAACTCTATATCACTTGTGCATTTGTCTACTTCAGGATATTTTCTAACTTTTTTTTTTTTTTCTTGCAAATATAAGGAAAGCATAAGACACAGCAATACATCTTTAGCATTACAGAAAGGGAGTAATGCTGTATTTATACACTCGTACTTGCAAGGATTTGCACTCATGCACATGTGCAAACACACATACCTAAAATGATGCCAAAAGTAATGCAGAGCTTTAGGGTACAAAGTTAAGGTTTTGCCATCTTAAAAGCATCTCCTATTGTCTCAGTTTTCTCAACCACATTTTCTGTAGAACATGTAGGAGAAAATAATTTTAGAGAATAAGAGTGATTTCATTGCTCTGCATCACTGGATATTGAACATGAAAATACAGTAGGAACTCTTCAATAAGATTGTTTGATTTTCCTCTAGCAAATATGTTTGTGAAAATAATATAAATATTGTTTATGATGAGATCTGGCGGAGCATTTTGTAACATCCCCTTTTACGTGGAAGTGGATGTTAAAGTTTAATATAACTTTTCAAATGAATAGGCTTACATATCAGTGTCAGATTTCCCTGAGAATAAAAAACCAAAAACCAACCAACATTTAAAGCTTTTTCTTGGACTATTTCTACGATTCTTCTTCAGTCAAACATGTCCATTATAGTAGCAGGAACATTTTCCTAAAGTTCCTATTTGGCGTTTTTGTTCCTTATGTAGCAGGTCATTCCATTAGGTAACCCTCCAAGTGACCCAAAGGAGATATATTAAAATCTAGTAATACAATACCCCTGGACTATTTTACATAATAAGATTTTTTTTTCCAACTCCCAGATGTTGCTAAAGGACAGAAAAAAAGACCTGTAAAATTCTTCATCATGAATCTTTTTTTTCTGCAAATCCCTTTTTTCCCCCCTTTCAAAAGCAATTCTGAATAGAGGTAAAAGAAGACAAAACTTGACCTTTTGTGATCCCAGCATTAATAGGTCTGTTCATAATTCAATCTGTGTGTGTGTAGAAGCATCCATGTGGAAACATGCAGGCCTGAGAGACATAAAGCCTTTCCCTTTAAACATTATCTGACCCTATGAGTCTTATTCACAAAAGAAGGCTTACGTACGCATAAGTTGAAAAAAATGCATGCTTTCATTGTGCTGCAGAGAGCCTACACATTTTACTCTTCATTCGCCAGGAAAACTCATCATGGAAGTGACACTTGTACAGGAGTTGGGTGAGGGAATGCTAAAAGAGCACAACGTAGCCAAAAAAAAAAAAAAAAAAAAGATAGCACAGGCAAAGAATAAACTTCTTTTCTCATTAAAAATTTAGGAGGGTCGTCTCCTTTGCTGGCACGTAACAGGGTGAGGGCAGGGGTGTTAGAGGAGTTGCTGTCCCCTCTGTATTCCAGCCCTGCAAAACTCGACCTGATGACAGCAGTGTGTTTTTCTCGCTATTCTAAAACTATTTTCTTCTTCTGTCATCTCTGTTCACCAAGGTGAGGGATGCCTGTGTCGTTTGTACCTGGACTGATAAATATTTATAATACAATGTTTATAATGTCATAGATTCTAATGATTCTGATGATACAGAGCATTGGTTTCAGGACAACTCTGTTAGGTGTGCTGTAAGTTAAAGCCTACTGATGCTGCTGCAAACCCACAGCAAACAAGAGTGTCAGGTATTTGTTCCATGTCAATACCTAAAGTCCATCTGTGTTCAGTATCCATTCATGCCTTCCCCGTTTAGTTTGGCCCTGCAAAGTCAGCTGCCAGTTTAAATGCTTGGTTACTCCGAGCCCACTCTTGTTACCAGAGAGTGCTCCGAGCCACTTTGCACTGAACCTGTCAATTGAAATCTGAACAAGGGGCAGGAGACACACAATTGCGAGAACAGCAGTAAGAGTTTACATTTGGTGAAACAAATCCTCAGCTGGTATAGATCAGCCAAGCTGCAACAACTGCAGTATTGATTTGTGCCAGGATCTGAGCTCAGCAGCTGTAATTATTTTCTAAACAAGGCAAAGCAAACAGCATTGGGAATCATGAAGACTTTCCTTAATAAGTAATGAGTGAAGTAATGATGATTTTCCCACCAAAGTTTTCAGCATTTTCCCTTCCAGTAGAGGGGAATTTCTGTGCAGATTTTGAAAATCACATTGTGCTCTTATCTGCATCCTCATATGCCCAAATACTTTCAAAATACAACTTCAACAGCTCTCACCTTCTAGAATCTCACAGGAGGAAAGCTAAGGAAGGAAAGAAATGGAATTTCATGGCCCTTTATTGCTTTAATTGTAAAAAAGAATCAAGACTGTTCAATAGGTAATCATATACCCGAAAAAAAACCCCATCAAAAGTAAGGCTGTGATAGTGCCACAATTAGTTGTTCACAATGCGTGCAATTGTTCAGATTCAGCATCTTTTAAAATGAAAAACCTTTAATATGAAAAATATCACATATCCCAGTGCTACAATTGTGTTAATGATTGGTCGTTGTTTGCTAGCTTGAATGTCTAAATAGTTAGTGAATAAAATTCTAAACTGGGATTGATTAAATAATCTACATTTTATTATTTTTCATAATACATGTGATAATTAATATGCCAACTAGTGAACAGCTTCCCTGCTCGGGTTCAGACTCTCAGAATCACACATTTATTGGGTTGGGAAAGATCTCTGAGGTCATCGAGTCCAACCTATGACCCAACACCACCTTCTCAACCAGATCATGGCACTGAGTGCCACATCCAGTCTTTCCTTTAAGCACCTCCAGGGACTTCTCTTTCTGAGACGAAATTCTTCCCAAAAGAATTCCAAGAGAAGTGTGACCCATAGGAGGTGCTTGGGCACTGTGTGGTGCAGCACCTGTCACCACTTCCATGCTTTCCAGTGTGCCAGAAGTCATTTGGAGGGTGGTTAAAAAGCCCTGCTGAGGAGCAGTGAACAACCTGAACGGCTCTCGCACGTGACTCGCAACATTAAAATAAATCAAGTGGATTTGTAAATGTGGGTTATTGATTCACAAGCTCCAAAGAGAAAATTTAGTATCTCTAAATCAACTGAATAACATTTATTGGAAAATCTTAAGTATCTAGAACCAAAAAGATGTTTAATATTTTTGTCCACAATACATACTTCACTACATATTCTTTGTTGTTCCTTTTAATTTTCATGTCTTTCTAAGCATTTCAAGGACAGATTCTAGGCAATATTTTGGTTTTAGTAATAAATAGCATTTCCCTCCTACCTCCATATTTCTGCTAATAAGTGATGGGTCATTAAAAGCTTTTTGTTTTGGTACATGCCTTTTAATAGGAAGAGATAAAATTGCCAAGTACATGGAACTGGAAAAGCTATTCATGCCAACCTCAGGCAGAAAATTTAGGATTTCTGCCAAAGTAAGGAGATCAGGATTGAGGTCTACACTCATATGCTATTTAGTGAGTCTGTTTTATTTAAGAAAAATATGATTTGTTAGAAATTGGTAGATAACAAGGAAAAGTAATGTTACTGAGACAAGCTAACATCAAATGCAACTCCTTGGTAGAGAAATTAAACATCACTGATACAATTCTAAAAATATTTTTAATTATTCCAAGAAATGAAATGTTAATATTTACATGTAATATTCCAATAAGATGCATGTATAAATACAATAATATCTTAAAGTTTTATTTCTTTTTGCCAACCAGAAATCTTCACTGAAATAATTCTTCACTTTTAACTGCCATAAATTTCATATTAATATTTCATTTATAGAATTTGCTGACAACTTCACGGCATGAGATATTGTAAGAAAAATGCTTGATTTAATAGCTTTTCATTATAATATTTCCTGCATAATCTTATGATTAGCTGACTGAATCATGACATTGTAAACTACTTTTTTCCCTTAAAAGAACAGAACAGATTTTAATATTTATAATTAGAACAGCAACACAGTTGTAAAAAAACAAAGGGATTACTTAAATTCTTAACTGAATACTAAATATTATGTTGAAATACTTCTCTCAAAAATTTCTTTACAAGCAAAAAGAATCATATATTTAAAAAAAAGAAAATTTGAAGAAAATGTCCCCAAAACTCCTTTTGATTACAGGAGATATAAACACTGCAGTCTAAAGGAAGGATGAATCCATCCTCTACATGGGGTTGGAGGATACGGAACACATTTAGAGCAACTACATAGAATGAATTAGAATATATTGAGGTTTTACCTCATTTCAGGCTTCTCACCCACCCATCCCACTCAGTCACTCTGTTTTTTCCCTTTGTTCCAAACACACTGGCAGAAAGTTGGCTGGCAGGGGTAAGGTGAGAGGACATCATCTTTACTCTACATTTTCATCATGAAAATAAAGGCAATGAAGCAGGCCATGAGGGACAAATCTATGCAAGTAAAAGGGTTGATAAAATTTATTTCTATTCTGGCACAGAGAGGAAAGAATAATAAAATTGCACTTGCCAAAATTCTGTCTGAGGGTAGAGTAAGTAGCTATGCACTGCTTCTTACACAGAACTAGGAACTAGGTATTTTACTTCCTTTTTTATTAATGTTAGATGTCAGCAAAAACCAATCTTTGATTGTTAAGCATGGAACCTAATGACATTACTCAATTTTTGATTTGTTATTGAGTTAATTGGAGTTAGAAGTCAATCTTCAATGTAGTTTTACACAGAAAGGGCTAGAATAGAGAAGTTAAGGAGTTCATGTCAGACCACTCAATATGGAATTAGGAAGATAAAGAAAGAGAACAAAATTGGGGGTGAAATGCAATAGTTGTCTTCACAGAAAAAAGGCTTATCTTCAGGGACATTCCAGAATATGAGTAATTGTTTTCCAAAAAAAGTATTCATAACAGCCATCATTCATCATAAAGTTCATTTACTTTAATAAGGACTGAGGTTTTCTCTGCCAGTCAATATTGAGGCTGACTTTACAAGGTATTTAGCTTTTTCTGATAAGCATTTTTAAATTTATGAATAGAACTGGATCATAAGCCCATGTGTCTAAATTCAAAATAGAGACACACATATATAGGCATCCTGGAGACTTTTGTGTGTGTTCCTAAGCAAGGCACAGAGGGATATCAGGTTGTTGCTCTTGCCTCTCTGAGAAATTACCCTTTGCATCTGTGGATCACAATACTTCACAGAAAAATATGGAAATCCAAAGATTCAGAAATGTGTATCCTGAAATTTTGTTTGGCAATTACTTTACTGGGTCATTAAGAAGGAGAGTGGTAGAAAATTGTTCCATTTTTACATGAAGGTCAAAATGAGCTTCAATGTCAGTTACAAAAATTAACTTTTCTGGCCTTCCAATGTAGGCATTATGGTCTTCTTTTTATCTTACTTTTCATCAAAATTGTTTTATAGAATTCTTTTACTTCCTCTGGCTTTAAGTACAACTCCTCTGTTACCATTAAAAGACTATCTAATGATTTTTCCCTTCTGAGCACTAAAAGCAAACTCCATCCAAAGAATTAATAATAACATGCTACAGACACAGGGATAAAAAACCTACATGAAGCATTTTAATATAAACGTATATGGTATTTTCGTATGCATTTTCATATGAGCATTTTTATGTGCATTTGCTCTTTATTCTGCATCAAACTAAAAATTCATATATTTTAAATCCTATTAGTGTTCTTTGGCTTGCAATATAAAGAAAAACACTTTTCAGAATGAATAATGTAAAAACTTCGTATACCCCAAACGCATTTCTCAGTATTCATCATTTTAAAGTGGTGAAAATGATGTCTGAGTCATATGCAGTAGAGATGAGGTTAAAAAGAAAATTCAGGCCATGCTGGTTTTGACAGTAGTCAACAGCTTTTGTATGGATTGGTTAAAACTCCCAGTTTCCAGCTCATGGACAGGTCCTATTTAAATGCTACTTGTACCCTACCTATGGCAGGGGTTGGCCTCACTTCTACACTTTCCTCTCTGAACAGTGGCGTGGTTTTGCCTTCCCCACGATACCTGTCAGTGGGGATCAGCCATTAACCTCAGTGAAACCAGGGGCTCGTCTGCTGTCCCAAAGCTTGGGACAATTCAAACCATTCATCTAAGTGTGGCAAATGAAATCTCCAGAAGGGCAGCAGGGCTCTGTGTATGCTTGCTGTCACGAGGGCATGTGATTGACACCAGTACACCCACTGGCCTTCAGCAATTACAGCTCCAAAGAAAACCAGCAGAACTGGGAGCAGATGGGTAAGCTTTTAAGGAAATATAAAAGTTAAAGATGACTACTGTTAGCCTCAGCACAGAAAAAAGCTTTCTTCCTGGCACGAGCTAAGGGCTGACCAAGTCAGCTACATAGGACATGCCTTTCATTTGACAGAAAACATTGTTAAAATTCTGATTTTAAATATGAGAAAATTCCTGGGCACTTGCAAAAGGATACAAGAACCTTATTTTGATAAATTCTAAGGGCACTATTAAAGATTTCAGAGCACACAGATCTGTACTTTTATGCATAAGTAAAAATAAAGTAAAACATCTTTAAAGAAAAACAAAACAAAAGTTTAAGCCAAAAGAGCCATTTTCAGTCACAGTTCATTGCAAATCATGTACTGCATCATTACTTCTCTTTAATGGAATTGAAAGACACAAATCCAAAGTTCTGGTTTTTCAGCATACCCTTAATTTTATTCTTGTATCACTCTTGAATGGGACTGTACTGACTCAAAAATATTTAAACTGTTGGTGACTTTTCATACAGAAAAGATACTTTTCTCCAGTCAAACGAGTGCAACTTGTCCAATAAAACAAATATACTTCCATTGCATCATATCTTTCAAAGAGCAGGATCTGTTTCTGACTGCCCTTATGTGATTCTGTGCTTAGCACCTGAAGTTGCAGGAGAGACAAAAGCCTAAAAGCTCTACAAAGATGCTGTTCCCAGGTTTTCTGAAAGGCTTTGGTGGAGAAGGCGTGAGCCCAGGTTTGCATGTCACTCAATTAAATGAGTAAAAAGCCACCAACCTCAACTGACACCACTTCAGGGCAGCTGAGGGTCTGTCCCAGGACATTCAGACACACAGGGGGAGGGACAAGTCAATTGTCAGTGTGGATGCGTTGAGATCACAGGAAAATCCTGTGCATCTCTGGGTCCTCACAAAAGGCTACAGAACTACACAGAAGAATAGCTCTTCCTTTTCCTCCCCCAAGCCCCCACAATCAGTAAAAAATGATGCCACTCTGAGCTCCTGATCTACACCCCCAAGCCAGAGACACAGAAGTTAAAGATAACAAGACAGGCATTAATTTCTGCAGCAAATGTTTGCTCTACACAGGAATTTCTATAGGAAAAGCAGCTTTTTCCAAGTACTCTGCTTTGCTTATACATGCTGTTTCAAAAGGATGCTAATACCTGGTGTTCATATGAAAAGGTTAAGAGCAGAGATATTTAGCTAATTTTTCCCCCTTGCAACTTTTAAAAAAGCAAATATTTGGTAACTGAGTTTTAGCAAAGCTTAGTAAACATCAGAATATTATATCATAAATTATGTTAATATTATTTATTTTGTTAAACAGATCTGCCTGGGCAATTAGAATGAAAGGTGGAAACTGGTGACCTGTCTGTGCTGGCACTCCAAAATGGAGCTAAATTATATTAGGGAAAATACATTAAAGAGAGAAAAAAGAAGTAAGCATGATAAGCAAAAATATTTTGGTTTGGAAAACAAATTAAAGATTAAGAATGAAAAGAATGCAGATAAAAGAAATCCATATGCAAAAGTTAGAAAGAATACAAAATAGTGAAATCAAGGTATGACATGATTAATTCACAGAATTGTAATAACAAAATCAGCAAGACTCAAGGCTCATATTCCAGATTAGAAATCCACAATTTACACTTTCCCCATTTTCTTTTGTAGGCATAGAAAGCTATGCAAACCAAAAATCCACCCTTCCTTACCTCTTGTAAGGAACACAAAGAATATTCGCAAGGATACAAGGGCTATGACACCTTACTTCCTTCTAACTTGGGTGGTTTTCTACAGAATTTCTTTCAAGGTGCAGCAAAATACTCACATTTTGCATTCAGTGTGCCATGGCTAACACGACTTCACAGGTACAAGGGCCTGGGGAATCAGCAGTGGTGTGGCCATTGCTCCATTAATCCATTACATTTCTCTGTGTGTTAGCAAACACCTTCAGCACCATTCTAATGAGCCCTCCAGTGCCTGGGATGCTGTGTGACCAACAAATTGCAGGGCTCTGTAGAGCTCTGCATCCTTTCTTGGCAATGTAAAAATTGTTCCTGCAATGCAGCTGTTGGGCACTTGCAGCATTCTTTAATATGCCTTAGTATTTAAATTTTTTAAAAAAGAAACCAAGTACTTATCTACTTATTAAAGAAAACCCATAGTAATTAAGGCCCACTTTCTTTAAAATAAAGTGCTGTGCATATACGTATATGAAGAATTACTATATGGAGCACATTAAAAAAGCCATAATAAATTATGTATAACAAAAATGTGCAAAAGTTTGAAATTTAATTAATAGTTATTCAAATGCTTGTTTAGTTGATCACAGATATAAAAGTATCAGAATAACATTTGTGCATATTGTATTAACAACTGGTGCCCAAAGGAAATTTCTCAATAAAAACCCATAATTCCTATTAACTTTTAAAAGTTATTTGTAACCAAACAGCTACTGTAAATACCTTTACAATTATGCTTTTTATGCAGATCAATATAAGTAATATTGTTTAACCAAAATCCTATGACACTCAACCTTCATATCTGTGTTGACAAGATTCCCCAATGGTTTGTTACCATACAAAAGAGTGGGACAAATTACTTATTTATATATACAAAACATGCTTATAAAGGCCAGCTGCAGGTATTTTTTGGAAAGTGCATTTTAATAAGGTCCTATTCAGTGGGGGAACAAATGGGGAAAAAGTAGTTTGCACTACAGAGTTTAGTGCAAGAGCTTTCTCTTTTTCTAACAACGAAATCAATCATTTGTCCAGACTGTGGGGAGTCAGAGTTAGTTACTGAAAAGAGCTCCATATATAAACAAGTCAATAACTCATTGTGTGTTATTGTTGGACTGAAGAAGTCTGCTTTCAAAAAGCTGCCCCTGCTTCTCTGAGAATGAATGTCACTGTATTCAGAGAGGGAGAGAGGGGCCTTTTGTTTCTAGCTATTGCTGACTGCCATTTATGTATGGGAAAAGAGATGTGGCTGCTGGTTGTCCCAGGAAAACCACACCATCACCTCCACACAGTTCTGCACTGGGGTTGCCCTGGACTTTACTTTTGTACATGTACTTCTGCAAGAGAATTCACACGTTTCATCAGGTTCCTGGGTTCACTGGGAATATTTGTAAATATTTTTTTCGTTTTACAAAGATAAAAAGGCCAAACAGTAGAGGAAATAACATATTCAAGTGCTTTATTTTATCTATGACAATGTAAGAAATAACACTCTACATACAATTAGTCTCAAGGTTTTCTGAGTAAATATCAATTTAGGGACTCAAAAACACATAAGGGAACTTTAGCATGTTTTGTATTATTTCTTGTTTTTTCTTTAAAAGAGATTAAAACCTGTAGTTGCTGCACCATCTCAGTTCAGACTTGGGAAAAAATAGAATTTAAATGTTAATTTTGTTCACTTAGCTAAGGTTAGGTTAAGATCCCTTATCCTCCAGCCCAATCAGTTAAAAAAGTTTCTGACCTTTGAGGTTTAACAATAAAAATTGGAGGTCCTGCAAACAATATTGTCATTCCACAAGGGAACTCAGGGGAGTTACATTCATATCTGTTAAGCTAATCACATGTGGAAGTGTTTTAAAGAGCATTCACAGCTGTAGTCCAGGTTGGACTCTTCTTAAAAATTACAAACTTCACTAATTTTAAAATAATTCTATACTTGGTGTTTTATTTACATTGACATAAAAATCAAAATTTGTTTTCTGTTGAGCCTAATAAAACTGGAGGAAAAAAACCATGGTCATTACAACATGGTGTGGAATTAGCACTGGTTCACAGAGGAAATAAGCTTTATCCATGTTTCAAAATATTTACAACACTTCCTGAAAATACAGAACATTTCTTAAGTAATAAATGAATACAGAAGAAACTGCAAAACTTTCCACCAAAACGTCATGATGAACATTCAATATATTTTACGAGGCAGATCAATAGGGAAAGCTCAACAGGAAAAGCTCATCAATACAGTTTCAGAGAGTAAAATCATGATCACACTGTAAAGTTCCAGCTATTACACAGATTTGTAGCTGATCAGGTCTGTGCCAACCAGTGCAGCTCTGATGAGACCTATTCTGGATTTTGGGAATTCATGGCTCTTCAGTAGTGTCTCTCTTACCTTGAAGCCTCTGTGTGCTTCACTTATGGTTTGAAATTTGGGATTTTCAGTAGTTTTTATTATCAGAATCAGCTACATTTCTAGTTGTTCCTTTTGTCTCTTGAAGAGTAACGAGATTCTGCATAGCAGGGAAAGCAGGTGACCCCCTGGGTGAAAATAATCATTGAGGAACCCAAAGATACAAGGAATTAAACCCACAAAAGCTACTAAAATTGAGGATGAATTTACAAGCTTTGTCAAAGCCCTCACATTTTTACAGTTCTTCTAAGTAAAGCCATAGAGACTGGACTTACACCTTAGTGGTGTTCTGAGAAAAGCCTTTCTGCACAGGAGGGCTGACAATGGCACATCAACTCAGGACTCAGAATATCAAGAGACTGAGCTTGGGTTCTGAACTGAGAGCTCGGGAGAGACAAGGAATAAAAGAATCTTCCAGGAAGCCTAGCTATACATTTCCCCCTTCAAATTATCTATTTTGTGGATATTGAGATCCTGTTGAGATGACACTCTACAGCTCAAGTCACTTAAACAGAAGAAATACAGACCTAACACTGAATAAAGACCAGGAGGTGAA